>CM047876.1:16897293-16931911 GCA_026212405.1 Petrea volubilis | reverse complement strand
TGGCTACTGGGTACCACTCCGTCGCATTGATATCTCACCTCAAACCGGGGCCAATCCGAGTGAGTGATGGCTACGATCTCGTGACGTTACAGAATAAGTGCATGGATATACTCACTTCGAGCCAAATGAGGTATGGCTACAAACACCCATAGCAGTTTTCTACCTACTTGGACTAAAGGTATTCTTTGTTCATTTAGACTAAAAAAATCAGAGAAGTGATGACTTCTTGATTGAGAGAATTGTTGTGTTGATTGTTTGACGTTGTGTGTTGATGATGTGAATCCGGCTCCTTTTAATAGGCTGCAGGCTGCAACCGCCATCCTTTATTCTTGGGGTTGGAAAGTTTATTCAAATCTGGCCATTAGAAATGAATGGCTGTCCTTATTTCTAGTTTACGGAAGTTGTGCCATTTTATTTAAATTTCAAATTTCAGCATCACTTGGCCTTTATTTTAGGTATCTGCAGATATAACAATGCCTATTTCCAGCCATTCTGTTATTCTCTTCTTAACAACCCCTAATCGCTAGGGACTTGAATTTAAATCTATGATTTTATTTTTGGCCAACTGGGCCATGGGTTTCCTATTGTATTTTCGGTATGGGCCTCTTATGTGGGTTGTTCCACGTGAGTCCAAGTGATCTGGGCCCAATCAATTCATTTCGGCATGGCAAAAAGGAACTAATATCAGCCCACTCCGAATCTGATTTCAAAAATTATCTTTTGGCCCAAACACCTTGAGACGTAAACGGAGAATTAAAGTCCTCGAAAAATTATAAAAGAAACCCAAAAGAGAAAATGATTTATTAGACTGTTGAAGGCTGATGATGGATAACTTATACGTCATTCTTTGAAAGAATATTAAAATTTCCTAAGTTAGTTTTATATTCAAGAAATGAAAATTTGCTTATAATATTGCGTATTATTAATCACTAATTAATTTGAGTCTCAACAATTGAAGAGATTTGCGATGAGTGGTCTTGGATCTTAGGCAGTGAACGGGCTCGGAAGCTGGGTTCATTGGGGATAGGAGATATTAGTAATCCCTGCTCCAAATTAATTCTAACATTGTTTGACGTTTTGTTAAATTTAGGTCCATTTTATTGTAATCTTATTACGGATTATAAAAGCATGCTCATTGTCAATTATTTTATATTTTAATTTGATCATTAATTCTATGCTTTGCTCATATCTTCACTTATTTGTTAGAGGTCATTAAAATGTTGTTCTTTTTCTTCCCCCAAGACACTGCTAAAAAAAGGTCTAATCTAACATATTTTTCGTGATATTTTTCAAAAGTGTCACGTTTATGCACATATTGTGACAACTCATAAAAAGTGCATCAATAAGTAGACCAAATTATAACTATAATGTGTCTATTGTGATATTACAAAGTGCTAAAATAGGTTATTGCTACACTCAAACATATGAGAATTTTGCTAGTGCCATAAAGCATTTTGATGTAGCTATACTAATTAAAGTGTCATGTATTTAGATGTAATAATAGTTTATTTTGACACTTTATGGTGTCCCAATAAATACATTATAGTTAAAACTTGGTATGGCTTGTTGAGGCACCTTTTGTGAGGTGTCTCAACATATACAAATGCAACACTTAAAAAATACTATAAAAAATGGTCAAATTAGATCATTTTTTTTTTTAACAATAAGAATTCTATGAGAAGCCTTCTGTAATCTTGTTTTGATATTCGAACTTGCATTCATTTTAGTTTATGCACAAATATTCTCCCGCCGCACATACACAAACGCTCACGCAATAGTAAGTATTTTTCTCATTACTGAAGGCCAAGGCAACATCTTAATGCCAAGCTAAGAATGCAATATTGGAGTGTTTTTTTTTTTTTTTTTTTTTTTGGCAAAATTAACAAAATGCACAATAGAATAAAAGAACAAAAAAATTGAACATGTTTGAAACCATAAAGTGAAGATAGAACTAATTTACTTGTGTGATTTATCAACAAATCAGTACTTTTTTTTTTTTTTTTGAACTAAAGAGTTATTATTGAACGATTGACATTCGGACACAGCCTAGATTGTTAACCCAAAATTCTTGTATTTTGGTCACTTTTTTCAAAAATTTTAGTTTTTAGCTAGTGGATTTATTTATTTCTTTCTTTCTTTCTTTCTTTCAGTAGTTATCTTTAATGTTTTAAGCCAAATTTCTACCATTTTCTTGGTCACGCGATAGGGTGTTTAACGTCATATTTGGCATTTTTTTTTCTTTTGAGTAAATTCCATCATAGATTAATATTAAAGTAGAACAAAGTAATTATTACATCATAGTTCAAATTACGAACCAAGTATAAATCATGCTATTATTTTATCAATTGAGCTAAGCCTAATCCACATTTGGCAATTTTTTGAGTCAGTTCAGTTTGAGGCACTTTTTCATTTTTATTTATTTATTTATTTACAGAAGAAAAATTTGCCCGAAACAATTCGAAATGGTTTGGTTGTTGACTGCAATGAGACATGAGCAAAGTGAAATTTTCAATCCTTATTGTTGCAATGTAAAGAAAAGCGCACAAAAAAATCAACATTATGCTGACATTGGTGTGAGCTTTGCTTTTCTTGCTTATCAACACTCAATCTCCAAGTCTTTTGGCCATCCGAATTCCTCCAAGAATGCTAATACAACTCCGTTTGACCATCCAAATCCCGTCTGTAAAGAAAATTAAATTAATTCATAAAAAAAATCTATTAAGAAACGAAACAATATATTGCCAAGAAAGAAAAAAAGAAAGAAGATGTTAAATACACTCACATCCCCTTTAAAATGTTCGTTATCGAATTTCTCCTATGACTTTCACAATTACACAAACCTCCCCTCTGAATTCAACGTTGAACAAGATTTGAGCACATCACAATATATATATATATATATATATATATATATATATATATATATGACGTCCCAATTTGGCCTTAACGTAATGATAGTTAACATTTTTTGTCTGAAATACCCTTTGAATATATTAAATGCAAGCTTAGGTCACTGTATGCACAACTTTAAGCTACCCAAATTACATTTAGCTGATGAAATGAATTCGCATTATGTAAGTGGGCAACTATGCGCAACCTTGAATAGATTCATAATATTTTATTATGACGTGTGTGAAATTATAGTAGTTTTAAATTTTAATTTGTATAAGTATACAATTATCTATACTATTATATTAAGTGTGATTGTCGTTAACTTTTTCTCCGATTTGTTTAATCGTGGCTTTTCAAAATTCCTTCATAAATAACTACTCTCCTCTCTTCTCCCATCTCTCTTCTCTCGTATTTCTCTTTCCAAAAATTTCTTCTAGTTATATTTTTATTTATTATTAATAAAAAAAATTTTTAATTCAATTTGATTTTGCTCATTATAAATTTAATATATATATAATTAAATAGACTGTATAAATAATAAAAGCAGTCAAAAAGGATATATATTTGTATAGAAATTTTAATAAAAAAATATAATTTTATACATACAACTAAAATTTAACTATTTAATTAATTTCTGTCTCTTTTGTTTTTGCACACACAATGAGCATGTTCCGTATGCTAGTTCATAATTATCCAAGAAGACCCATCACTTAGGTAGAATCCAAGATTAGATATGTTACATTTTAATTCAAATCAAATGACAAAATTATTATCATTTATATTGTCCTATTTACAATACTTATCGATTACTTTGGTTTTAAAGTATTAGAGAATTATCTATCTTTTAAGCATGACTTTAAAAAAAATGACATAATTATATCGAAATCTAATATTAAAATTAAACATATTATGTTATCAACTGAATCTTTTAATGTACTAATTTATCAATTAATTTTCTATAATGTGATTTTTTAAATTTATATTTTACAAAAGAGATTAATTGATTTACTCTTATCAATAAATAAAATTATTATTTTTCGTGCCTTGGCATGCATTAAATACTAGCTAGAGTTACTAGTCTCGGGCAAGCACAAGTTGTTCTTCCTTATAAGAAACTGAAAAATAATTATTGATTGACTGCTACAAGTTTAAAACGTAAGTAAGACTTACTTGGGTTACATATTCACCGCCCCCTCCATAGGCTCCACACTTTTGCACATCATATTTTTCAAACATTGCTCCAGCTTTCTTGTAAGTCATATAATTTGTCCTGATCCACTTCACTGCAATCTCTTCTGCTATAGATCTTGCTTGCTTTGATCTAGACCTTACAAGGCCTTCGACTATCATGTGTTGGAGAGGGGCCCAACCATTAGGAAAATCCCTAACAAATACAAGAAAAAAATTGCTTTTAATATATCAAAAATTTTGTTCTATAAATATCTGAGGGGAGTGGTGGTGGGGGGGGGGGGGTTCCCCTGCATCCCCTATATATGTTGCTCAATCCTTGTATAGACCAACAATGAATTGATATTTGAATGTATAAACGTTCTAATTGATTAGATATTTCTCTCCATTTTACATCAATATCAAAGATTTCCATAGATCAAATATTATCAAGACATCGAGTGCAGACTAGAGAGAGGATCTAGGGCCCGTTTAGATGGGCTTAAAAAAAAAGTGAGTCTCCAATGGTGTTTTTTATAGTAGAACTTTTTTTTAACCCAAACAATTTTATATTTGGATACAATAATTAAAAGTGATTTTATTTGAAGTTACTCTGAGGTAGCTTCTGAAAAGAGTCAGTTTTGACTTTTTTTCTAGCTTTTGTTTTTTTAAAAAGCCCATTCAAACACATTTCTAGCCAAATAAAAATGTAACCCAATGGCTTCCAATTATCAACTTTTAAAACTAGCCACTGAAACTGAGCATGTTCTAATGGTCGCTAAATTACTTAGTGTTGTCACACCTACTGGGTGCTTAAGCAATGTTTTTGTGTGAGTGTATTCTTTTCAATTTATGTATTAAGTTGATAATAATTTAGAAGAGAAATAATTTAAGCTAAAATGAAATTATATAGTTAACAGGGTAAATAGAAAAGAGAAGGTGGAGCTGAAGTTGAATAAAGAAAAAATCGGGGAGATAAAAGGGGAGAGAGGAGATACGTAGTAGGTTAAACAAAAACTAATTTTAGGATTAATTATTTCCATTCATTTAATTACACAAGAAAAGTAGTTATTATAAGGCTACGATGCTTTATATAAGGTACAAATGAGTCACTAATAAATATGTCACTAATAAATATGTCCTACAAGATGTCTGATATGCTACATCAAATTATATACCCCCGCCCCGCCCCCTACAAAAAAAAAAAAAGAAAGGATACACTATATTTAATTAGGTTGTTTCAATTAAAAAAAAAAGTAATTGTAGAAGTGTAATTTTTTTACCAAACTATAGAAGTCTAATTCAAAATTGTTAGAAAAATTGGTAACAAGAGTTGGTAAGTGACCAACTTTGGCCAATGATTTGATAAAGCTCCATTTGTTGTTTTGGAAAACAAGTTGATTGTTCGTAATCTATATCGCGAGTAGATACGAAAAATGTGTTTAATTGCTCAAAACCAATTTAGGGTGAATGAGAAATTAAATGCACAAGTTAGCTATGTGAAAGCTAAAAATGGAGTGTTAAGTGTGGAATGTGGTTGTCCCACATAGGAAAAATAATACAAGAGTGTCTTGTATTTAAATGGCAACTTGCAAATAGGGGTTGGCCCCTTGGGGGTTCACAAGTGTGTAACGGGGAGAGAACCTACGGCTCAAACCAAACTCACACGCGCGCGCCGCCGTCCGTGCGAGGCGGGCCGGGTTCGGGCTCATTTCTTTTTGGGTACGACCCGAATTAAAATTGGATCGAAACCAGCTGAAATTGTGAATTCGGACCGCACCCGAACAGGTGCGAACCGAACTCCTGGACCGAGCCATACCCGAACAAGTGCAAACCCAGCGCCTGGACCGAGCCACACCCGAGCGGGTGCGAACCGCGCTGGACCGGTTCGGTTCTGGCGAACGAGTGTGAGCCGCGCCTGAACCGGTTCGGTTTGACCGAACCGGTGCCTTCCCAAAAGTTGCAACTTTTCGCCCACAACTCCTCGGTTATTATAAATAACCCCCACTATTCCTCATTTCATCTATAAAAATCCGAGTTCTCTTTGCATTCTCTCTTTTTGTGCATTTGCTCTCTAAAAGTGAAAGTGAGTTCTAAACGCCTTTTAAGTTCGCCGTTTCTCGGAAATTAGAGTGCTCCTTTTCCGAGAAGATAGTCGTTGTATCTTGGGAGACGATTGCCGGTTCCGTTAGCACCAGTGCGGGGCAATCTCGTCTTAAAGACAGAGAGTCCAACTCTCGCCTCGACTAAAAACCATAGCCTAGTCACGCCCTTATAAAGCACTACCTCCAACAAGAATTTAATATATATATATATATGTATGTATGTATGTCAAAAGAGAGCACCATTTTGAAGTATTGAAACATAAATACAGGTTGAGATGCGACAGGATGTCTTTACGTTAAAATCGCATGTTAAGTCAAGAAATGTGCACAAGTAACTTGCCATTGTTGTCCTGAATTTGTCAAAGAAGTCGCAATCCCAGCTGGACACACCAAACCCGAATTTAGGAGACTTTTGACAACTTCGTCCACCTTCTTCAAATCTTCTTGCGTGCAAAGCATAACAAAACATACCATTTATTTTATGATACTTTATTGATGCATAACAGATATATATTGTATGATGAGACGGACGAGTCTCAAAGTTATGAAAGGACATAAAAGGGCTTGCTAAAAGGCACTATTTCCTAACATGCATCTTTATCTTTTTTTTTTCCTCTTAATTACCATTCGTTTAAACCAATGATGAAATATATAAAAAAATTCTTTAAAATCAAGGGAAATGTCATTTTTGGTCCTAAATGTTAGCCTCTACTCTCATTAAATATGAATGTCATATATTGTATCCCACATTTTTCAAACTTGGAGTTATTGCCTTCATTTAATTTTGACTCAAATAAAAGGTATGAGATCTGCGTTGAGGCAAAACTAACAAAAACACCTTTTTATTCAGTTGAAAGAAATACTGAACCTCTAGAATTAATTCACAGTGATATCTGTGACTTAAAATTTGTGCAAACTAGAGGTGGGAAAAAGTATTTTATAACTTTTATTGATGACAGCACAAGGTTTTGTTATGTATTTTTGCTACGAAGCAAAGATGAAGCCCTAGAGGCATTTAAAAACTATAAGAATGAGGTTGAAAATCAACTTAGCAAGCAAATTAAAGTAATTCGTAGTGATAGAGGTGGAGAATACGGTGCTCCATTTGATGAGTTTTGCTCCGAAAATGGCATAATTCATCAAACTACAGCTCCATATTCACCACAATCTAATGGTGTTGCTGAACGCAAGAACCGCACTCTAAAAGAGATGATGAACGCTTTGTTGATAAGTTCAGGGCTACCCCAAAACTTGTGGGGGGAAGCCATTCTTTCGGCTAACCACATTCTTAACAAAATACCCCATAAAAGTAAGAAGGAATCTCCGTATGAGTTATGGAAAGGACATAAACCTTCTTATAAATACCTCAAAGTGTGGGGGTGTTTGGCTAAGGTGGAGGTACCTAAGCCTAAACAAGTGAAAATAGGGCCGAAAACAGTTGATTGTGTATTCATAGGGTATGCACACAATAGTAGTGCATATCGATTTCTTGTACACAAGTCAGCAATTCCCGACATAACCGAAAATACAGTCATTGAGTCAAGGAATGCTGTATTTTTTGAAGATATCTTTCCATCTAAAGAAAAGAAAGATGAAGGTTCTAGGGAAGAAAGTTCAAATAAAAGAACTTATGATGCTGCTATTGGTAATCAACAAGAAACTGATGAACCAAGACGCAGCAAAAGAGCAAGAAAAGCTAAGAGCTTTGGTCCGGACTTCCTAACTTATATGTTAGATGACGAGCCTAGAACCATTAACGAAGCATTGTCCGGTCCAGATGCTCCGTTGTGGCAAGAAGCCATAAACAGTGAGATAGATTCCATTATGCACAATCACACTTGGGAATTAGTTGACCTCCCAGCTGGTACAAAACCATTGGGATATAAATGGATTCTCAAGAGAAAGTACAAAGCAGATGGAACTATTAAGAAGTACAAGGCCAGGTTGGTTGCCAAAGGGTTTAAACAAAAAGAAGGCCTTGATTTCTTTGATACTTACTCGCCTGTGACGAGGATAACGTCCATAAGGGTTCTCATTGCCATTGCAGCCCTGCATAACCTTGAGATACACCAAATGGACGTTAAAACAGCCTTTCTAAATGGTGAGTTAGAAGAGGAGATTTATATGGAACAGCCCGAAGGCTTTGTTGCTCCGGGACAAGAGAATAAGGTGTGTAGACTCGTTAAGTCATTGTACGGACTTAAACAAGCTCCAAAACAGTGGCATGTGAAATTTGACATGACAATGTTGTCAAATGGTTTCCGAATTAACGAGTGTGATAAGTGTGTATATATTAAATGCACACCGAATGCTTATGTCATAGTCTGTCTTTATGCAGACGACATGTTGATTATGGGTAGTAATCATGATATCATCGTGAATACTAAGAGAATGTTGACAAAACATTTTGATATGAAAGACATTGGTGTTGCCGATGTCATATTAGGAATCAAAATCCTCAAGACATCTGAAGGACTAGCATTGTCACAAACGCACTATGTTGAGAAAGTGCTTAGAAAGTTTAATGCGTATGATAGTCCACCTGTGAAAACACCCGTGGACTTAAGTGTACATCTAGCCAAAAATCACGGTGAACCCGTGGCACAGCTAGAATACGCTCGAATAATAGGCAGTTTAATGTATATAACAAACTGCACTCGTCCGGATATAGCCTACTCAGTAAACAAACTGAGTAGATTTACAAGTAATCCAAGTAATGAACATTGGAAAGCGCTAACTAGAGTGCTGAAATATTTGAGACATACAATGAACTATGGATTACAGTATATGAGATATCCAGTTGTATTAGAAGGATACAGCGATGCCAATTGGATATCTGATATGAAAGATACTAAGTCCACCAGTGGATATGTGTTTATGATAGGTGGCGCCGCAGTGTCTTGGAAATCCTCTAAACAAACCTGTATAGCTCGATCCACTATGGAATCAGAGTTTATAGCTTTGGATAAAGCTGGAGAAGAAGCTGAATGGCTGAGAAATTTTTTAGAGGATATTCCATGTTGGCCAAAACCGGTGCCTGCTATAGCAATACACTGTGATAGTCAAGCAGCTATAGGAAGAGCACAAAGTGGCATGTATAATGGTAAGTCTCGACACATTCGTCGGCGACATAATACTATTAGGCAGTTGATCTCGAGTGGAATCATCTCTCTTGATTATGTGAAATCAAAAGAGAATCTAGCGGATCCGTTAACCAAAGGCCTTCCTAGAGATCAAGTATACTGCTTGTCGAGGGGAATGGGGTTAAAACCCACTAGTTAAAGACTCGAGTAGCGGTAACCCAACCATGTTGACTGGAGATCCCAAGATCTTGGTTCAATGGGACAACTAAGCTACAAGGGTGTAGTAGAGCGCTTACTACCCATTCCTGTGACATGTGAGTGCGTCCTGCAAAGGGGTAAAGGTTAAGCTAACGCTTTTAATGATTCCTGTACCTGAGTAGGTGGAGTATGGCAGGATACTCTTAAATAGGAGATCACCTATATAAGTGTGAAGTGTGGCCGCTTCAAAAGGTAAACACTTATGAATCCAAGATATGGCCCACGGCCAAAACGGGCACAACCATGAGAACCGCAAGGTGTTAGGAAAGCTGTTGTGAGAATACTATTGTCTTGGTTTACACGGACAACTGGACAGTTCAAGACTTCACGTTCACTGACTAGCTAAGTAAATCCGATGGTATATCTCTAAGGAAGGTTCAAAGCCACAAGCTACCTATCCTGATGCTGCAGTTTTTCGCTAGAACTCACTACAATGTCTGCATGAGTCACATAAGCATTAATTTCATTCATGTGGGGGATTGATAGAAAAATTGGTAACAAGAGTTGGTAAGTGACCAACTTTGGCCAATGATTTGATAAAGCTCCATTTGTTGTTTTGGAAAACAAGTTGATTGTTCGTAATCTATATCGCGAGTAGATACGAAAAATGTGTTTAATTGCTCAAAACCAATTTAGGGTGAATGAGAAATTAAATGCACAAGTTAGCTATGTGAAAGCTAAAAATGGAGTGTTAAGTATGGAATGTGGTTGTCCCACATAGGAAAAATAATACAAGAGTGTCTTGTATTTAAATGGCAACTTGCAAATAGGGGTTGGCCCCTTGGGGGTTCACAAGTGTGTAACGGGGAGAGAACCTACGGCTCAAACCAAACTCACACGCGCGCGCCGCCGTCCGTGCGAGGCGGGCCGGGTTCGGGCTCATTTCTTTTTGGGTACGACCCGAATTAAAATTGGATCGAAACCAGCTGAAATTGTGAATTCGGACCGCACCCGAACAGGTGCGAACCGAACGCCTGGACCGAGCCATACCCGAACAAGTGCGAACCCAGCGCCTGGACCGAGCCACACCCGAACGGGTGCGAACCGCGCTGGACCGGTTCCGTTCTGGCGAACGAGTGTGAGCCGCGCCTGAACCGGTTCGGTTTGACCGAACCGGTGCCTTCCCAAAAGTTGCAACTTTTCGCCCACAACTCCTCGGTTAATATAAATAACCCCCACTATTCCTCATTTCATCTATAAAAATCCGAGTTCTCTTTGCATTCTCTCTTTTTGTGCATTTGCTCTCTAAAAGTGAAAGTGAGTTCTAAACGCCTTTTAAGTTCGCCGTTTCTCGGAAATTAGAGTGCTCCTTTTCCGAGAAGATAGTCGTTGTATCTTGGGAGACGATTGCCGGTTCCGTTAGCACCAGTGCGGGGCAATCTCGTCTTAAAGACAGAGAGTCCAACTCTCGCCTCGACTAAAAACCATAGCCTAGTCACGCCCTTATAAAGCACTACCTCCAACAAGAATTTAATATATATATATATGTATGTATGTATGTCAAAAGAGAGCACCATTTTGAAGTATTGAAACATAAATACAGGTTGAGATGCGACAGGATGTCTTTACGTTAAAATCGCATGTTAAGTCAAGAAATGTGCACAAGTAACTTGCCATTGTTGTCCTGAATTTGTCAAAGAAGTCGCAATCCCAGCTGGACACACCAAACCCGAATTTAGGAGACTTTTGACAACTTCGTCCACCTTCTTCAAATCTTCTTGCGTGCAAAGCATAACAAAACATACCATTTATTTTATGATACTTTATTGATGCATAACAGATATATATTGTATGATGAGACGGACGAGTCTCAAAGTTATGAAAGGACATAAAAGGGCTTGCTAAAAGGCACTATTTCCTAACATGCATCTTTATCTTCTTTTTTTTCCTCTTAATTACCATTCGTTTAAACCAATGATGAAATATATAAAAAATTCTTTAAAATCAAGGGAAATGTTATTTTTGGTCCTAAATGTTAGCCTCTACTCTCATTAAATATGAATGTCATATATTGTATCCCACATTTTTCAAACTGTATCAAGTTTCGCCTCCAACTAACAAAGATTATATGAGATTTTTGTGAGTATAAAGAGATAATCGGTTAAATATTTAAAGGAAATTAGTTGAAAGTCTAAAATTGAAATAACTCAAAAGATATGGGATACAATATGAGACATTAGTATTAAGTGAAAATAAAATTTAACAAGACCTAACATATTGGACTAAAAATTATATTTTCTTTAAAAAAAATCACAATATGAGAGATTGAACAAAAATAACCTGAATTAAACGGGTGAATCCACAAGGGGCTGAAATTTGAGGCAAATAATTTATGATTTTGGCTCGAAGCATTCCATGTATAAACTTCCTAAAAGTACAAGACAAAGTTAATTAAATTCATGATGAACTGAAAAACTTGAATTCTAGTAAAGATAAGTAAAAATTAATCTCACATTGGATGCATTGGAATTGGCCAACCAATAATCAAGCCACTGTTGCATTTTTGGACTCCACAAAATTGAATTTATGGCCTTTTCTCTAGCCTCATAAGCTTCTCTAAAGCGTGCAGCTGTGAGACTATCTCCAACAACATGTGCCAAAGAGGATATATCCAACTCCATCTACACCAAACGCACACACACGCACACTCTTATATCTATTTAAATGTGTGCATATATATATATATATATATATATGTGTGTGTGTGTGTATGTATGTATTATGTACATATGTTATCCCTCACATCATACGGTACGAAAATGAGTTTTCTTTTCTTTTTTTCTTTTTTAACTTTAAATGGAATATTTTGTTAATCTTAGTTACCTTTAGAATGAATGTATTTAAATCCACCGGTATAATAGATGTTGTAGCTAATGTCGCTAGATCAGATCCGTTCCTACAAAGATTGAATGTTCATTCAAAACATCAATGTACGACCCATATGCATCCAAAAATCGATAATTAAATTTAGGGAACTAAGAAAATAATTAAGAGAACAAATTACATAAATTTATAATACATTAGAGGGGTTAATTAATTAGTGGACAACCCTACGCCCGACACCAATAGATTGAAGAGCTTTTGTTGATGGGCGAATTATATTGACTACCCTTTAAGTATAGTGAATTACAAAAAAATTATCCCCCACTTTTGGGTAATTACCATTAACCCCAACTTTGACCGGAGGAGAGGGGGGGGGGTGAGGATTGAGAAAGGGACATTTTTGTCCTTACCCAAATTAGGACAAATTACAGTTACTATTCTGATGTATGGTTCATGTGTTGCATTTTTAAAGTGTTCATATGATTTTCTAGTTTTATTACTACAAATTGAGTTTTATATAGTTGGTGAATAGCATTTTATCAGCAAATCGTGTACTATATAAGCAAAACCTCACATTATTTTAACACATTAGTTAAAAACTAACAATTTGGTAGGTATATATACAATCCACTAATGGCTTTAATCAACAAGTTTGAAAAAAAAAACAGAAATATTACATTTAATTAACTCTATGTGGTTTCAATAAATTACAATGCAATACCTCAAACTATGACACATAAAAACAAAAACACCCCTAGAGATATTTTCTGAAGTTCATATAGGATGACTAAGTGTCATCGTTAGTCAAACTAACGGCAGGTGTAAATTAGTAGACGACACGTAACATTAAGGGGAAAATCATAATTTTTCATATATCGGGGTGTTTTTTATAATTTCACCATACCTCAAGGGTGATAGATGTGTTGCGTTTTTTAAGTGTTCATATGATTTTCTAGCTTTATTGCTACAAATTGAGTTTTATATAGTTGGTGAATAGCGTTTTATCAGCAAATCGTGTACTATATAAGCAAAACTTCACATTGCTTTAACACATTAGTTAAAAACTAACAATTTGGTAGGTATATATACAATCCACTAATGGCTTTAATCAACAAGTTTTAAAAAAAAAATAGAAATATTACATTTAATTAACTCTATGTGGTTTCAATAAATTGCAATGCAATACCTCAAACTATGACACATAAAAACAAAAACACCCCTAGAGATATTTTCCGAAGTTCATATAGGATGACTAAGTGTCATCATTAGTCAAACTAACGGCAGGTGTAAATTATTAGACGACACGTAACGTTAAGGGGAAAATCATAATTTTTCATACGTTGGGGTGTTTTTTATAATTTCACCATACCTCAAGGGTGATAAGTGTAATTCGTCCTTTTGTGATTGTAGCAACTAATGGCTAATGCATGCTACTTGTCGGATGGCAGCAAAATTCAAGGGTGGTAATTGTAATCTCAAAAGATGGAGAAGTTTTGTAATTTGGACAAATTAATGTTAGGGGGATTTTTGTAATAATCCATACATTGAAATTATGACTTAATTAAGGTGAAACTTATGCATGTTACCTCATCCATCTACGACTAAAGTCCCATCCAGATTCAGCAGTAGATGCCACCTCACGGAATAGCTGAGCTTTAGAGCAATTATTCGACACTTTGGAAGCCGTTTCCTTATCCTAAAATAATTAATACTGGTCTCCTCAAAAATGAAATAAAAATAAAAATAAACAAAATAAAATTGAACATTAATGATTAGTCTATTCAACTTTAATTAGATAATATTCATACTATAGTAGATGACTCAGGCCTGGGTTGATTCCACATTGCGTAGTATCGATTTAGAGCGTGGGTTGAACCTCGAGCATCGCGAATGGTCACCTTATGCAAACCTTAAAAGAATGAAATTTTTGAACAAAATGAGTCAATAAATAATTAATCTCCCAACCATAATAGAGCAAGGAAGAATCTGAGCAAAGGCTTTGAAGGTGCAGTCACCCCTTGAAATTTATGCAAAGTCATATGTTATGTGAATCTTTATGAAAAATTAAAATTTTAGTTCCCTTAAATAATAAATTATCTTTCATAATTTATAAAAATTCAAATTCTCCATCAAACAAAATTTCTGGCACCGTCCATCGATAAATCTTCTACAGAAGAAGACTATAAAGAACCAAAATCATAACCAAAGAATTAAGATTGTTTAAATTACCGGAATTCCAAAATTCATACTCCTTTAACAATCGAGGAAAGTGATTTTGTCACCAAGTCCATGTCATTCGTCCGATTGTATATATCTATAACCATCGAGCTCAGGAGAGGAGGTTGGCTGCATACGTTGCAACAATATTCATATCAGTGTTAACAAGATATACATACCAGGTTTAAAGCATAACTTACTAGAATACGCTATTGATAGAAGGAATTAATTGTTGGAATTTTGTTTGAAGATTAATAGGGTTTGACTTTTAAGACTTGACTTGTTTGAGCTACTATTGTTAAGAGCTTTGTTTTAACAAACAGTGGTCTGACAGTTGGTATAGGCCCATCGTAGAAAGCATGTGATGGAAGGGCTCTAGAGTTACATTATTTATTTGACTTAGGTTCCTCTTTCCACTCCATATTCTAATAATTGCTTGTCCCACTAAAAGCTATCAATATTAGTGTGAGATGGAGAGGAATAACTAGCCTATGATGTTTGTCTAAACATCTATATTGATCGGCTATTAATCATCGGTGTAGGGGACGCTGATTTAAATTCATATATAATATTCTAAATTCATGATGTATCTATCTTACGATTATAAATATTTCTTATAGTTGGTATCAGAGTAAGACATTTATGAATTTAGAATCCTAAGTGTATTTGATGAAAGTTTTGTTTGGTTCTTGAATATAATTAGTAGTCAAATGAATTAAAAAAGTTCCATACATATACAACTGACAGTATGTCACATACATCAATTAACTGTCCATGGTGTGAAGATCTAAAAACATGCAAATTGTATTGATTGGTCAATTAAGCAGTGGTGTCACTAGGATACAATTGATTTTCTTCTTGATCAATTATATGTGCTTATCTTTCCCACACGTAAACTTCCTTGAAAATGTAGATGATTGTGACTATTATGTATATTAAACATACATACATATATATATATGTATGTATGTATTTGTGTTTAAAAGTGGCAATATTTTCATTGCTATAAGTTGGCATCATCTTGCAAGACGAAATCATGAAAGAGTTTAGTCGAGTTTAGTCTAATATTACAAGTGGCCACTTGTACTTATGTCGATTTTGATAGTTTGGATTCTCAGATTACTAGTGTGGAATTTATCTTATTGGTTACTATCTTGATGTTTGATTTTTTAATTATGATGATTAATTTTGTATTGTTCACTTCTTTTGTTATTTGTGAATGTGGTTTATGCTAGCCTGATTCTATAGCATTTAGACATCAAGTTTCGTTTAAATTATTTATCTACTACTAAAACGAGTTAGATTTTGTGACAATTTGAATGCAACGGATTGTATTTGTAACTCCCTTCGGTACATATTATTTTCAAACCTAATTTTGTGGGAGTTTTGCATACATATTGTGCGTGTGCAAGTTGGACAATTTATTTTAAACTTGACCATGTTTTAATTTTATGGGTTGAGACAGATAATTACACTAAAGTGTTCTGTTTGTTGAGATTTGTAAAATTCGTGACATGCATAGTTCGAGTTGATAAAATTATTATGCATTCTTACCTATCGAAAGGGGGTACAATATGTGTGGTAATTTTAATTTGTTTGTGCGGAACATATTGTTAAAATACAAATGTCTAGAAAGTTTGTCTTCCAAAGAAGGCAATTTCGAAGACCAGGGTAGTCCTATACCATTCTTGCATGGAGGGACTTATCATGTGTGATTACTCTATCTAAAGGGGAGTTGTCATAATATGCTAGACTCTCATAGAAATAAAGTTATATTGTTTCAAACTTATTCCAATTAATTGCCTATTGATAATAATTTGTTGCATTATTATTGATTCGGGCTATTATCATGAATTTGAATGGTGGTAGTGTAAGAACATATTGATAGGGATGTGCTGATTTAAAGGATTTGTTCTCCTAAAGGAGTCAACCTTTCAAAAATCAGGATATTCTCCTGCCCATTCTTACACGTAGAGGACCTATTGTAGATGACATACTTTGCCCAAATGAGAGTTTTGTCATGGTATGCCTAGATCACCTTGCCCCACACTACACGACTATTACTGCATTCATGGCCAAATATGTCACTTTTCTGGCCAAATCTCGCAATTCAAAGTAAATTATCATAAATGTGCAAGGTATGGTTAAATTCTAATCCTAAAATTAAAACATCAAAAGTTAAAGTCCTGAAAATAAAAAAAAGTGTGCAACATACAGTCCTAAAATTACAATTTTGCCTGTTTGAAAATATTGATCCTATGTTTTATGCTAGTGTTTCATGATAAAGTAATTTAGAAATTCGGATTCTTTTCTATATACCCAGATCTATGGGTTTAATACTAGAATGAAAAAAAATTTAGCCCAACTTATTATTTTCGCAATGTAAATATAATTGATATTGTCACTTTCGATATCACATTACGATCTAATTAATACTTGAAGATCTTATCTAACAGATATCTTTATTCTAATATAGGAGAAAGATATTTTGTGTTTCTTGATTTTGCTAAAGTGATTGTTATCGAATTGTTTAATTGATCCTGAGAAATTAATATGTATAATTTCCAGTTTTCGGTCTGACATTTAAGTTGGAATACATGGACTTTGTTATACTCCATGTCTCATAATGATGTGTGGGAGTTCATAGATATGGAGCATTATTGTAAATTATCAATTATGAGAAAATATTTGATCAATGAGAAGTTCTGTGAAAAATTAATTAAAATTTGTTGTTAAGAAATTTATTCAAAAAGGGGTATGCGTCGAAAAGGATAAATCCGTTACTCTCCTAGTTTTTAATAATTTCTTTATAATATAATAAGATTGAAAATTCTCCACTTATAATTTTATAGTATTGGAGTTCCCTTTTGGTTGTAAATTTTGACTAAAAATTTAAAGATGAAACTTATTAGTTTGGATAAATTGGAATATTAAATTATCAATGTATTTTTGAAATAGGAATATTTCTTATATTCATTATTGATAATGAACTTGTTGACTGATTGTTTGAGTTACTTCATGAACCAAGCACACAAATATCTTATTATTTTTATGGAGTGATTGTAAAGTAAACTATTCAATTGTTACTATGATTCTCCCCCCACACAATCTGAGACATATTGTGGATTTCTCAAATTGCCCACATTTGGTTATCATTAGTAGGTTTGATAATTGAAGTCATTTGATTTAGATGTACTTTTGTAATTGATGGAGGGTGTATTGTTGCACATTTTCTTAATTCAATCTTTATAAGTGTAAATTAATATAGAAAAGACTCATTTTAGAGTGATTGATTCTTCTAATTCTTGGAATTTTTGAATATTTAACTTGAGTGAAATAAGTTATTGCCGGGGATATTATCATGAAAAATTTTAAAGTCTTCAATAAATCAAGAATAATATTTGTCTATTAGGGCTAATATACTATATGTGTAGATTGTGATAAACATTATTTCAAAGTTTATCTTTGATGATTCCATCTATTCTTGATTGATGAATTGTTTATAATGAACATGTGATTATTCATCCCCAAATATATCGAATATATGAAGTTAAATTTCTCACTTGTACAGACTTGATCAATGATAAGCAACATTGTGGTATAGCACATAGTTTTTCGCCTAGTTGCTGATAAATTGATGGTTTAGGTCGATATCTTTCAAGTGGGATATATATAATTTTATTATGTATGTGCAATCAAATGTGTATATACTGAAACAGTGGAAGTTATTTAAATTGGAGTTTTATATTGTTTTAAAAACTCATTTCTCACAAGAAAACTATATTGGATATTCCTGGAGTTTCATATTGTTCTCAAGACTCATATTTGACAAGAAATCCATATTGATTTTTTTGAAGTTTTACATTGTTTTAGACACTCATGTATTTGCAAGAAAAATCTGATTTTCTTGGGATTTCATATTGGTATAGAAATTCATATCTTATAAGAAAATCAAAGGACCGACAATGAAATAGCTTATGTTTTGGTCATGTTGTAATGCTATTTTTTTGCTACACTACCGCATCTGAATCCATGTCGTTGGAATTACTAGTGTTTGTGACCATGGAAGGTCTTGTATTAATTAAGGATGTAATCACCACCATGATCCAATATTAGTGATTTTCATTGGACAGGATTATAGAAGTCTTATCCCCTTGCGGTATTGTTGTTTTCAAAATGTGGCCAAAATCAAAATTTGTAGTTTAGCCCGAGATTCATTTTTTATGAGGGTTAAAATGGCGACAATCAAATTTTGTTGTGAGGGTTAAAACGTCAATTAATATTTGTCCAAGTAGGAGAATGGTGGAATTTTATTCCAATTTGAACTTCTATTAATTGAAGATTTTGTTTGTAGTAAATAAAATGGGTTAAATTAATACGGTTAATGCGACTTGACTTATAAGGTCTGATTTGTTTGACCTACTATTGTTAAGGGCTTGATTTTAACAGACCTGGTTTGACTGTTGATGTAGGCCCATCCTAAAAAGCTTGTGATTGAAGGGCTCTAGGGTTACATTATATATTTGGCTAGGTCCCCTCTCCACTCCATATTCTGATTATCGCTTGTCTTATTGAAAGATGTCAATATTGGTGTGAGATGGAGATAAAGAACTAGCCTAGGATATTTGTCTAAACATCTATATTGATCGGCTATCAATCATTAGTATAAGGTACACTGATTTGAATTTATTTATATAGTGTTCTAAATTTATGATATATCGATCCTTAGATTATAAATATTTCTTACATTAATTAGTATGAAAAGACAAAATAATCTGTGATCTAATTTCACTCTCAAATTATTTACACTATTAAACATAGGTAAGTATTTCAAATTATGATCACAACTTATTAACTCAACAGAACAAATAATTTTGGGTCAAATCTGATCTAGTCGAACTAAAACTAATCATTTTATGGCGAAATAAAATACAAGAACATATAATTTTGGATCAAATCTCATCTAGTAGGACCAAAACTAATAATTTTATGGTGAGTAAAATATAACTGCCATATAATTATTAATGTTCAGTACAAAAAAACGATTAATCTCATGATAAATATAAGTATCGTGCAGCTTACCTTCTGTTAGTGTAATATGCCCTAGCCCCATTGAGAACATGACCATATCTGTCTATGAAAGAGATGAGATTATACACAATCCCTTTTGCTGTCTTGTACATTTTACTTGCTAACAACCCCCTGCACTCATGCATCATATAAAGATAATTAATTGGAGAGAGGGAGAGAGATATACTTAGGAACTTTTTACAAAAATAGCACAAAAGTGTGTAGTGTTTAATATTTTAACACTATAATGAAATTTATTTAAACAGTAACCTAAGTTCCCAATGTCGACACTCAATAAAAAAATAATTTTTGATAAATTAAAAAAAATGAAAATTGAATGGGAGTCGACATCCTAAATGTCGACTCCCTTTAATTTATTTTTTTTAAAAAAAAATTGAAGTCGACAGCATGGAAGTCGACTCCCTTAAATTTTTTATTTGAAAAAATTGAGGCTCAAACGGCTATTAATAATGGCAATTTGAGAAGTCAACAATGAGGGGAATTTAACTATCCGTTAAACAGCCAAACGGTAAATTTTTTCATCATTTAAATATACTCAACATCCTCTCAAAATTTCAATATCATTCAACGTCCTGAATTTCTATTATTTTCAACATATTTTCTATATTATTTCTATATTTCTTCAAGTTTGTATTGGCATATTTTTCATCTGATTTATCTTAAATAAGATGAAATATATTGGTATTGCTATACATTACGGAAGCCAAATGAATCATTCAAATTACTCCATTTCGTATGATCATCCACCAATTGGAGTAATGTGGATTAGTCGATCATCATCATTTGTTGATATTATAGACATAGTCTACAACACAATCAGCTTGGATCGGAATAAATACAGTATCAAAAATTTGGCGCGTACTTCCTCTATCAGGATCCTCCTATGGAGAATATTTTGGACATCAATAATGATTCGACATTGTTTTTCTTTACAAACTCGCATTCCAAACTTGAAATAGTGTAACTTTTTATTCAAATAGAAGCAGTCCCACAAGAAGGGGTAGAGAAAGTGCCTCGAGCCAATGTTCGAGCACCAAGCACTACGGCACTGAAGTAACAAAAGGGTACCTGTACCTGAATGACCTTTAAACAAAAGGGTACCTGTACCTGAAACCGACACAGGTGGGTAGGTAGAGAATACCTACAATTGAGATGCAATGCCAACAAGGAACGAGGAATTATATCCCAGTTGTCACGGAGGCTCTTCGAAACTTCAATTTGAATAAGTTTCCAACAGATTTGTAGTGAGTACATGAAAACCAATTTCAACATGCATGCAGGAACATCAATATGTCCCGACGAAGGTCCATCGAACTACTGTGGGCCATCCGAAGCTGCCCTAGTAACGGAAGATGATAACGTTCTTGTTCATTATGCAGATAGCTTCCGTGATAAAAAATTGTCAGATTTCGATTTAGACAATGATGGCGATGTTAACGATGAGGGGAATAAAGAGATTGAAGCTGTAGCTAAATTAGTCAATGAAAATGTTGCACATGAATCATCTTCAACTCCACTAGCAACAGAAATTCCTATTGATGAGATACAAAACGAGCCATCAATTCCATTTGGAACAACGGCGCTAGTAGAATCTCACAAAGATGTGGCGCCGTTGATCCAAATGGAATTGACGGTTTGTTCTATACCTCATCAACTGGAATTTCTATTGCCGGTAAGGTGGAGACCATCATGATCGACATTTTCGTTGACTAACTCAACTATAGCTTGAACATCATCATCATTGTTTGAATCGGAATCAAACAATTCTTATCACGTAAGTTATCTACATAATGATCAGGAACGTAATCATCTTCCGATACCAGGACAGCTTCGGATGGCCCACCCTAGTTCCATGGACCTTCGTCGGGATACATCGAAGTTCCTGCATACATATTGAAATTAGTTTCCATGTACCCGCTACAATCTTACAGAAACTCATTCAAATTGAAGTTTTGAAGAGCCTCCATGACAACTGGTATATAATTCCTCATTCCTTGTTGCCATTGCATCTTAATTGTAGGAATTTGTGGGACTACTTGTGTTTGAACAAACAATTGCACTACTTCAAGTTTGGAATGCGGGTTTGTATAGAAAGACAATGTCGAATCATCATTGATCTCCAAAATATTCTCCATATGAGGATCCCGACAGAGAAAGTACGTGGTAAATATTTTGATATTGTATTCATTCCGATCCACGCCGATTGTGTTGTAAACTATGTCTTCAATATCAATAAATGGTGACGATCGACTAATCCAAGTTACTGCAA
Source organism: Petrea volubilis (assembly GCA_026212405.1). Taxonomy (NCBI): domain Eukaryota; kingdom Viridiplantae; phylum Streptophyta; class Magnoliopsida; order Lamiales; family Verbenaceae; genus Petrea; species Petrea volubilis. Next base: position 16,910,006 of record CM047876.1, on the reverse strand, counting down.
TCAGTGGACAATCATACGAAATAGAGTGCTTCGAATAATTCATTTAATCTCCATAATGTAAGCAATACCGATATATTTTATCTTATTTACGGCAATTCAGATGAAAAATATACCAATACAAACTTGAAGAAATATAGAATTAATACAAAAAAATATAGAAAATATGTTGAAAATAATAGAAATTCAAGATGTTGAATGATATTGAAATTTAGGATTTTATAGGAATTTTGATGGATTGAAATTTTTAGAGGATGTTGAGTACATTTATAGGGTGAAAACATTCTCCCGTTTGTCCATTTAACGGATATAGTTAATTTCCCATTTGAGCTCATCATCGACTTCTCAAATGACCATTATTTAATTAGCCATTTGAGAATCTCAATTTTTTAAAATAAAAAATTTAAAGGAGTCCACGTTCATGAAGTCGACTTCAATTTTTTTTTAAATTAAAGGGAGTCAACGTTCAGGATGTTGACTACCATTCAATTTTCATTTTTTTTAATTTATCAGAAAAATTTTTTTATTAAGTGTCCACATTGGGAATGTCGACTCTCCAGAAGTCGACATTTTCAATGTAAAACTTAGGTTACTTTTTAAATAAATTTCATTTTAGTGTTAAAATATTAAACACTGCACACTTTTGTGCTATTTTTGTAAAAGTCCTATACTTAGGTTTGCCTCAATAACTGGGAAAAAAAACTCTAAAGCTAATAAGTGGAGAGGGGGAGGGGGGTTTGCAATTGGGACAACAAATTGACCATTGACATTATTTGTAAGATAAAACTAAACTTCAAGGGAGATGTAGGTGTCAAAGGGGTTGAGTCGGTAACCTAGCTCGTTCCATCCCAATCCAGGCCCAATCCATGAATACTATGAGGCAGGCTAGACCGATTCACGGGTGTTTATGTGGACCCCAATTGGGTTAGGTGTTGCAAGCTCAGCCCAACCCGGCCTAAGCCCATGTCAACCCAAGCTCGACTAATTTACTATAATATATATATATATATATATATTAGATAATGTATTTTTATAATAAGTATTTTGTTATAATATTAGTTTAGGCCTTAACAATAATTTGAGCAAACTATTTTTAGAATCATTTCCTTGATCTGAATCCACTGGTTTCTCTTCTTATTCTCAATAAATTGTTAACCAATACATTATTTCTTTATGTAATACTTTTTACTTCTTATATGTACACCCCAATAAATAAAAGTTAATAAAAGTTGTTAAGAGTTTTTCTTATATAGTAAAGTTAAGAAAAAATAAAACATAACTAGTTAAATTAAACAAACTTAAATATTAAATCAACTTGACAAAACTATAAAACATGAAAAAAAAAATGAAAGATATATAATATAAATAATTATGAAAAAAAAGTACAAATTTAAAAGTGAATTTTTTTTTTAGCCAAAAAAAAAAAAAAAGTAATTGCCTAAGCCCTTCCTCACAAACAGACCCAAGCCGTAAAGAGCCCTGCCGATCATAGTTGGGTTCATAGGTTGAGCTGAACCCTTCCTCCCCACTTCAAGAGCGGTTTAAGCACAAGCCGAGGCCCCCCTCAAGGAAATCCGGGATCGAGCTGGCCCACTACAGCAACAAGCTTACACCAGCCTAGGCTAGGAGGACCCATTTGACACCAATGGGGGCATGCTAATTGCGACTGTACTAGAGAAGAAACCTTTTTCTTTTCTTTTTTTTTTTTTTTTTTTTTGGCATTTGGGCCAAATTTCAGAGGGCTTTGGTAATTATGTATTCATTTTGAGAACTCAAGCTTTGGTTGGATTTAATTTTTAACATACTACTTTTCTTCTCATTTTTTTTCCTAATAAAGCTTATAAACAATAAAATGTCATTGTTTCTTCTAACATATAACTTAAATATTTGAATAATTAAAAACACTAAGTATTTCTACGAAATCAACAGTACATTGTAATTTATTATTTATAATTTCAAAAACTAGAAAATATTAAAAATAAAAGTGAAAAAACTAATTACCTGATGACCCAATAAGAGTCCCAATAATAGACCTCCATGAACTTTGAGCCGGGGATGATAACCGGGTATACCAAAGGCAATAACGTATGAAATTCAGGCTTCTCAAGAACCCGGCCCGAATCCTTCCTGCTCAAATTCTTCCAAAGCCCGTGCACCTCCAGGGCCCAACCCTTCGCCACCGGGCTCTTAACCTTACTCAAGAAGTCTTCGGGCTCAGCAACAAAGTCAACTGGGTGCACGTACACCACATCCTCCCCCGCACCACCCAAATACTTCTCCACGAACCCGTTTAGTTCTTCCACGGAAACTGACCCGTTTTCGCTTCTGAGAAGCTTCTCGAAGGCTTCGTTGGTGATGGAGAGGTTTTGCTTGAGTGAAAGGTCCACGTAGACTTTCGGGACAAAGCCCTTGGGCCCGTAGGTTTGTAGAGCCGTTTCTTGGACCCGCACGAGGAAGGTGACCAGAGGAGTTGTGGGGATTATTGGGCCCGTGTCGGTCGCGGTGCATGCACCGGCTGTGACGATAGTGTTGCTAATCGTGATGATCGCAGCCATCAACGAGATGATGATGATGATAATCAGATTGAATGATGATGATGTGTTTTTTCTATCCATTTCTTGAGGATGATGAGTGCTGCTGATGGTTTCTGGGATGCCACAGTGATGTGTTTTATATATATACATACGACTGTTTGTATGTATATGTTAGCTTTGGGGTGGGGTGTGGGGGGAGCCCTTAGAAGAACACAGGCCGGCTGGTGGAATAAAGGTGTTTAGGTTCAATGATTCGAACTTTGTTTAGCATTTATCAATGATTTGATGATCTTACACTTGTTTTTGTAATTAACTTATTTGTACGTATTATGTAGTGGGGTAAATCATTATCATTTATTTTGTTAATTTATTGTATTTGACTCATTGTTGTTAATTTTTTTTTGTTTAATTATGCACGCACACACCACACCATACACACAAACATTCTAGGATTTGAACCTAAGGCGATATTCCCCCTATATCTAAAGACGGGGCGTATGTCTAATTGGTCAAAGGTCTCGAATAATAATTAACACTATATATATATATATTAAAAAGTAATAAAAAGATAATAGTCTGGACATAGGTCTGATAAAGCAAAATGATTAGTTAAGATTTATTCAAAGAAGAAATATAAGCGAAATAATTTTATGAAATACTAGTTTAGATTGTATTTTTGATAATTTTTAGTGATTGGCTAATTTTTTTTTAAACTTTCATCTCACTTACAAAAAATTTTCATACATATGTACAATTTATAAGCCAAAAAACTAGTTGCATGTAGTATCTTAAACAAAAATTAATTCACTGCACTTATATATATTTTTCACAAGAAGCTAAATCAAAAATTAATTGTAAGGGTGTATTTATCCAATGGATCATATCTTTAGAACAATAAAATAATAAAGCATGTAAGTATCCTAATAATATACTACAATTGGACCTAGTAAGGACTAATTTATAATATTTCAAAAGTATGTCTATGAATTATAAAATATTAAATACAGTACAAAATTAAATTTAAATACTTGACTTAAAAAATTAAATGTGAAAATTAGTAAAAATAGGCGCGTATGAATTTGATAGTTTCATGATTTGAGTCAAAAAAAACTATGGGGCAAATGTATGAATTATAGACCTAGAGTACGATAAAACCTGACCTATCAAACAATACTTTATAACTTTGGAAAAATAATCTTCTCAAAAAACACTTACCCTCCGTTTGGTTCTTGGATTTTGATAAGAAAAATAAGATGGAAATTTTTTTTTCTTTACTTCAAATTATAGTACTCTATGCTATTATTTCTGATCTTTTCTATTTACCTCCCACTTTTCCTCATCAAAATCCTTGTTTCAAACATAGCATTAGGAAAAATAAGATCGTCAACAATAAAATATTACATTATGAATCGTAATTTTAAGTGCATGATTGCACTTTGTTCCCTAACTATGCAATGCGCACTAATATCCCTCATCTTTGTCATTTGTTCTCAGCCGCTTTTTCCTCTATTTTAGGTGCAATCTTAAAAAATATTCCATTCATTTTTAAGAAGTAAAGTGCAATTGCCTACAAAATATCGGGGCTAAAGTGTGTGAATGTAAATATTATGTTTCTTAATATTTGGGTTGGGGGAAATTCTAGCTCAGACTCGACTCGGTCGAATCAATATTAATTATGTAATGAGTGTTTTATACTTGTTATGTGAATGGTCGATAATTTAGGAAAAGCGTACTTGGCAAGTGCAATACACTTACTATATGATTTGTTTGGTTCGACCAAACCTAGTTTGAATAAGAAGTTTCCTTGGGTTGGTGGGTAGATACTTTAGATACTTCTCTGGCTATGAGATTTCAGTCTCATGAAAAATCAAGACAGTTTGATGATTTAAGTTAATATTGAGATAAAAATTTATATATATTTTTATAAAAATTTTAAATTTCACTTTCTTAAATCATAAAAATCTCTTTAATAATTAATAAAATTTGATATCACCTCTCAAACAAAATTTGATGTCTCCGTCCCTCATCAACAAAATTCACATGCAGCGTGGGCGAAACATGTATCCATATATTTGAAAAATATGCCGTGAAACTCTGGAAGGCTTTTCAATAAAACAAGGAGACCATGTGATGATTTCAGATAAGTACTTTTTGTCCAAGAGCCTGCGTCGGAAGGACAGCAATAATGGGAACCGACTTTGGCTTTGTTTATTAATTTTTGTTTTGTTTTGTTTTAAATGCATGTATATGAATTTTTGAATTGTTTAAAACAAAATAAAAATTAAAAAGAATTAAGAAAAGAAAAACTGTTTATTTTTTTACTTTGCAATAAATGATTTAGGATGGTACGCTTCATCACTCTGAGAACCGAAGTACCCTCTAAGTTGGGCTGGATCGAAATAATCCACCGGCGGTGCTAGGTATACCGATGGTGCGGATTTTAATCCGAATTTGATTCAAATTATAATATATTTGATTGATTAAAAATAATCAATAGATCAAATTTAATTATTAATTTTCATAAGTTGAAATAAATGAATAAAATATGACTCAAGTATTTTGATTCGTTAAAAATTCAAATTCGAACTTTAATCACACGTTTTATTATATTAGTGACCTTATATATATAATGATGGTAAAAAAAGTTTAAATAGAATGCAATATATAAACTATTATAAATAATAATATACTATTTTTTTATTTTTCAAAATAATATTTTTAACAAAATAACGTATAGTTTTTATACATATTCTAAAATAATTTTCTATTTAATTAAATTTTATTTTTGACATATGAATATTTTCTCATTGGTTACTTGGCTTTAACCTTTGGAAATTTTTTCCACTTTTGGATTTTTTTTTCCGATTTGTATTCAATACTAATGAATTTAAATCCTATAAAATTCAAGTTCAATTCAGATATTGAGAAAATTTATCAGATTTAAATTCGAATTTTTCGGCATTGGCCCAAATCCAACCTATTGATAGCCCTAGGCTGGGCCTTGGGAATGAAGAAAGTTGAACACATAAAGTGTTATTGAATTACATAAAGGATTATTATAAGTGAATATTATGATATTTTTATAAATTTGGTTATACTAATCAAAATTTGATACAAATTATTATTGTTTTTTTTAACAAAGTGTCACATTAATTGAACGCATAATTCAGATATTCTTTAAATGTGTTATATTACAGAGGTCAAATTACATTGTTCCTTTAGTAGTGGGCATAAGTAAACAACTCATTCATTCATCCTTCTTCATTTCTTATTTTATCATACAAAGTACGCATCATATGAAATTGCAATTTAAACAGAATCCTTACGTTCATTCTACAATTAATTATATAACCTATACACATCCTATTCTGATAATTAAACGAGGTATTTGTATTATATGTTATATGTTTTGAGCCCTGTCGGTTAGGAGAGGCCACAAGTATTAGTGACAATTGAGCCGGTTGGGTTGGATTGGGTTGGATTGGCTTAAATTTGAGTTGAGTTGAGTTGAGTTAAATTGTGTTATATTGAATTGGGTTGAAAATAGTTTGGGTTAAATATGGATTTCAAATAATGGGTTGAAGATGGATTGGGAGAGGGCTGTAGATGTGTTTAATATAGTTCTTAATGGGTCCATGCATGGTTCTTGTATGTGTTAATCAAAGCTGAAGAAAGGAAAATTAGAATTACTAGTTTTTATACTTTTTAGATGGTTTTTGAATGTTAATATGAATTGCAATCAAATAAACAATAAATATCTATCTATATATATATATATATATATATGTGTGTGTGTGTTAATCAAAGCTGAAGAAAGGAAAATTAGAATTACTAGTTTTTATACTTTTTAGATGGTTTTTGAATGTTAAAATGAATTGCAATCAAATAAACAATATATATATGTGTGTGTGTGTGTGTGTGTGTGTGTGTTTTATGGGCTAACCCATTTAGAAACCAACATTATCTCCTTACCAATCTATTATCAATCCATTTAAAATCAAATATCGACTTCAACTATATGAGACCCAATCAAAGTCAACCCACTTTAAAATATGTTGAGCTAATTCAATCCATAGATTTGCCAATTACTAGTTGGTCTAGAGGAATGAAGCGTTAGATCCATTAAACAACGTTCAGAGTTTGAATTTTGGTATTGTGAATGGAGCAATTGGGTTGGAGGGGTCGCCCCCATAATGAGCCTCTGCAGCACCCGACTTGGATTAGTTGGCCAATAAGCGGGTTAAGACAAAAAAAAATTAACAAAATCAATCCATAGATTCGAAACCATTTTGCTGCCCCTAGCCACAAGCCCACGAGGGAGCACGGTATTGATATTTTTATTCTTTTACCGAGACACGGTATATTGGTAATGGAGGATAATTCCAAAATTTGATGACAACAGAATTTCAAAGATATTCAGTAATAACATGCAAGTTGCAACAAATATGTTTCGAAAAAAAATGCAACAAATAATAGTAACTATTAATAGCACCATAATTAATAGTTAAGTTATATATGTACCCAAAAAAATTAATAGTTAATTTATATATTGTTCGTGAATAAAAATATATAATATATAATTGTGATTATTGACAATTAAGGGTACATGTATACTTGTAAGTATCCACCTTTTTTCTAAAGCCCTATGTACTAGAGAGTTAGTATAAAGTTCCTATATACTACGGTTTAATTCCAAGTCTTGCATAACGTGTGGTGTTGTTAACATGTGGATACACTTGGAGAAAAAACGATTGGATTCCTCCGAAAGCGGGAATTGTTCGTGACAATTCAGGAACGTGAATCGTGTATTTGAAAACGCTCTTTACCCTACGCAACAAGAATGTTAAAGGTGATTAGTTTACTCAACCAAATCTATTTTAATTTGTATAATAGATCAGCATCACAATAGTTGTGGGGCGATTGGATTTGTATATAATATGTTATATATTTTAAATAAATTTTCAAAATTCCGTTGCGCCTACGTCCCGAGTCCTGTGTGAAACTAGCACGTCCACTACAAGCTTTTTAATTCGACCATAAGGTGGCCCAACTTTATCTAATCTCCACAAGCCTCGGACCTCTCTTGGGATAGTTGTCTGATCGAAATCCAAGCTCGTAGTAGTAGCGTTACACGCGCTGATTGCTAGCCTATCTCAACCACTGCATTGCTTCCTGCACATCCATCTGCTGCATAAGCTTTTTGATCCGAAGAACATGATGTATCAACCCCCATGCATGCCCAAACCTGTTTAGTCCCCAAGAGTTGCAAAACTGTTCCAGACGAGAGTCAGTCTCAACCCAAACAGAACAAAGGCCCATCGTGATACATTTCTCTAATCCCCTGAACACAGCAATAAGGTCAGATTTTTAATTAGTATATATATATACATGCGTATACATGTATATATGTTTCAATTAGTTTGTATATATATATATATATGTGTTTATTCAACGCACTGCGCACACATTATTATGTGCAAGAACAAATTTGTAGTTTTATTAAATTGACGATTAAATTTGTAGCATTATTTCTTTATGTGTTTAGATAGTTTGAGTTTGACATTATATTTTTTTATGTACTTTGTTAGTTACTTTAATTATTGTAAAATATTGATTAATGTATTAACAAAGTCATTTTCTTCCTTTAATTATGTGAAGAGTACATCGTGCACACAATAAATGAGTTTGCTGTTTGTATAATTAACAAAAAAAAAAAAAACACATTGTCATTCCATCGTAGAATATTAAAAAAAAAATTGAAAGTACTATTATTATGGTAAAAAAAAATTCCCTATACTAAAGCATTTTTATAATTCGTAATATATTCTTTATTTATTCACTCACATCATTACTAATATATGTCTTTTTAATGCTGATAATATAAATTTGCCATGCAAAATCCCACATTTAATTTCTCTATCAAACACCCACAATAAAATCCTTCAAATTCATTCATGCAATCGCCTACATTGAAAAATGGCTTTTAAGTACTTGAAAATGAAGCTCGGAGAGAGCAGCGAGTGGAGCGACGGTGGCGAGCAGCCAACGGAGCGATGGCGGCAGTGAGCAACTAGCGGGGCGACGGCATCGGTGAGAGGCGAGATTTTCAAATTGATCAAAGTTTTCCGTCGGACTGCTGCCGGAAAAGCATGTCCGGCAGACATCTGACGAAAATTTCCGCCATACTAGATTCCGGCGGAATATTTCGCCTAACTGGATTCCGGCACGGTTTTTTCCTGCTGACACGTTTCCGCCAGAATTAGTATTTTTCGAAAAAAATTCTGCCTAATTTTTCCGTTGGATTTCGCACATTTTCCTGTAGTGGTTGCATTTGTAGCGAAACATAATAATTGTTTGTGTTAGAGAAAATCCATGATGAGTTTAATGTCTTTAATTTTTAAGGATTTTGAACATCATAGAAGTTCATTGAGGACATTTGGTCTAGCGGTATGATTCTCACTTAGAGTGTGAGAGAGGTCCCAAATTCGATTTCAATTTCCAAGTAAATTAATTAAATTTCTATTATGAGAAAAATTGTAGTTTTGTTCAGATTATTTTGAAATATATTAACCACATTATTGGATGCCCCAAGTAAATTAATTACATTTCCACTATGAGAAAATTTGCTGTTTTACTCTGATTGTTTTGAAATATTAACCAAATTGTTGATTGGAAGTACCGTAAGTCATACATACAGTATGAAATTAAAATTTTATCAACCAAAACTAGATCCAAAAACCAAACCAATATCGGGTCTGGGTCGGTTAAAGGCCTAAAGTTGGAGTGTTTGTTGCGCCTGGCACTCATTGCCATATCTAGACTAGGGCTGCCAATGGAGCGGATTTTAATCCGAATCTGATCCGAGTTTAATCCGAATTTTAGCATATTCATCATATTAAAATATTCGATGAGTCAAATCCGATAACAACTATTCGTAATCTGAAATAAATGGGTTTAATTTGGAATCAAGCAGCCCAATCTGTTAAAGATCCGAACCTAAACTTTAATAATATTTTTTATTATATTAGCAACCTTATATATATAATATTAGTGAAGAATTTTAAATGGAATGCAATATCTCAACCATTAAAACTTATAATACACTTTTTTATATTTTTCAAAGTAATTTTTTTTTCAAAAAAATAATGTATAATTTTTATACATGTTATAAAATAATTTTCTACTTATTTTTTTGCATAAAAACTAGGAAAAATTACACTGAGCACCCCTGTGGTTAGGCTATTTTACAAAAAACACCCTACTTTTTTAAAAATTACTAAAAACCCCCTGAGGTTTTAAAAAAATTACGACGAATAAGTGGAGTACAGTGAACTACCGAAAATACCCTTTTTGTGGCGGGAATGTTATATTTGCAATTTTAAATTAACATGCATGCCCTTGGGGGGGTTTTTGAAATTTACTAATACCAAAGGGGGGTTTTTGTAAGATATTGAGCATTTTTTCAAACTAGCCGTTGGCATGCATGCATGAGAAATTGTGTGATCTTTTTTATGCTAATTCTGTATATTATGATACAAACAGTTGAAAAATGAAGAAACACAACATACTAAGTGAAAATCCAAAAATTCATACCACAAAATATACAAATTGTTCATCTTTCATGTTTCATTACAAATTGTTCACAAAATACCTGTGCATAACCTGATAAAACCAATGCACAATTGTTCACAAAATACCTTGGGGTGAACATCCAAGTCCTTTGGCCAAAAACTTGGATCAGCGATAGGATAGATCAGCCTATCATATGCCTTCATAAACCTTTCTTTTGTCCATGTAGGATGCACAAAATCCTCTAGATTTTGTCTCCTATGGTGTATCGCTGGTATTGCATGTTTACAAGGTATACCTGTAAGTGTCCATGCACCACAAGTACATGATCTCACATGTACATCAACAACATGAGGGACACCCTCATCCTTCACATCATAAATACCCCTCCCAGCAACCAACAACTTACATCTCCTACTTGCATCTCTAAGAGCATTCAAAGTTTTCATTGCATGTGGAGTTAAAGTGTTGTGCCATTTTCTACCCTTCGTTGTTCTTCTTTGAATTAAATCCATCATGTTAGCCCTTATCCCATCTAACAAAGTTAGAATGGGTTTAGCCCTCAAATCTCCTACCCAATTGTTAAAAGACTCAGAAATATTATTTGTGACATGATCATTTTTAACATGTGTACCATAAGCATGCCTAGACCATTGCTCACAAGGAATGTTTAAAAGCCAATCATATGCCCCAGGTTGTAGCTGTCTAATTTTTTCCATTGCAAAATTAAAATCCCTAGGATTGTATGCTTTAGATGCCTCCCAAAAATATTTTTTCAATGCATGACCTGAAAACAACAACCTCAAATTAGCCAAAATATGTCTAGCACATCGCCTATGAAAAGCATGGGGCACAACTTCATTGATGGCCTCCACAAGCCCCTTAAAAACAGCAAATAAAAATGAATTAGAAACAATTTCAATCAGAAAATAAACAAAAAAAAAATGTTAAGTGAGCAGATTTTTTTTACCTTTTGCCTATCACTCATAAAGGTCCATGGTGTATCACTCCCAAAACTCCCAAGCATAGTAGACAGATTCTCAAAGAAAAAGAGCCAACTCTCTTTGCATTCAGATTCCACAACTGAAAATGCAACTGGAAACAGCCCGTTGTTCGCGTCGATACTTACAACACACAATAATACTCCCCCAAATGGCCCCTTAAGGTGACACCCATCAAAACCTAAAAACGGACTGCACCCCTCCAAAAAGCCATCCCTCAAAGCATTTAAGCCTAAGAAAAACCTCTTAAAAGTAGGATACACTTGAATACTAGGACCCTCATCCTCATTCTCACCTATATCACACTGTAAAGTGACATGACTGCCCTCATTAGTTAATGTCAAGATTTTTGCATAATATGGCAACATGCCATATGACTCAGAATAACTCCCTTCTACATCATCAAACGCAATTTTCCTTGCCCTATAAACTTGCATGTATTTGGGATCAACACCATATTGTTTAAGTTCATCTCTAATCCCACCTGCTTTCATGTTAGGATTTTCTCTTAACTTATTCACTATCTTAGATACCATCCACTTTGCACTTGCCTCATTAATGTTATCTTTTCTAATACATGTGTGTTTACCATTATATGTCTTGATTTTGAATCCCACTCCATCTCTCATTACAGAAGCTTGTATTCTCCACGGACACCCATTACCTTGACACTCGCATGTGACTCTAACCTTTTCATTTTTTTTCCTCACTAGAGTAATGCCCTCTTGGATAGCATAATCAACAAGTTTCTCCCTAAACTCATAAACATCCCTAAACACTTGACCCACCTCAAAGTTTACATGTTTCAACCCACCTACTTCAATGTTCTCACATTCTTTACCTTCTAGCTCACCTTTTAGAGGATCATCCGAAAACTCATCATCCGATGAGTTAAAAGACTCACAATGCTCGTCACTTTGATAGTTTGACAAGCAATGTGAGTCACTATCTCCTCCACCCTCATTGTTTTCCCCACCCTCACTATCTCCCCCACCCTCATTCTCTTCCCCACCCTCACTATCTCCCCCACCCTCATTCTCTTCCCCATCCTCACTGTCGCCACCTATGAAATTGTCCCAACAAACATCACCATCAACATCCATTTCCTACAACAAACACAGAAGCAAAAATACAACATATTTAACATTGAAAATAGCAGCACACACACTGAAAATACTCTGAAAATAGAAGCAAACACACGCACACACACTGAAAATCTGCACACACACGTACAGACACTGAAAATAGAAGCACACACGCACACACACTGAAAATAGAAGCAAACACAGCACACACACGCACACACAACAAAAATAGCAGCACCACACGCACACACACTGAAAATAGAAGCACACACACACGCACACGCACACTAAAAATCAGCACACACACGCACACACACTGAACTGAAAATAGACGCACACACACGCACAAACACTTGGGGGAAAAACATGGGGGTCAAAACCATGAAATTTTTTTTTAAAAAAACTGGATTTTTGAAGATGGATGCATACCTTTGCTGCTGCAGTTGGCCCTTGAAAACCCCTGCTCGAGCTTGTGGTCTACCGATCTTCCTTCGTCTTCAATGGCGCCGGCGAGAGGGACGATTTCA